>JBBGZY010000168.1:0-47500 GCA_037952925.1 Lithobates clamitans | reverse complement strand
CTCAATCCAACGTTTCTATGGCAACCCTGCTCATAGCTGATTTGTTTTATTTCATAGTATTTACTTGTGCCGATTATCTAGTGTTTGCCTATGTCAGTCTTATCAGCTTCAGCTGATAAGACTGCAGTAATGCTGTCTGATGCCCAGGTTTTTCACTCCATGTGATGTCACATGGGGTGTAGTAGGAAGCTCTGAGTGATTATGCAGTCTTGTGGGATTTCAGTGTTGTGCTGTAGGAAGTCCTGATAATAGACAGGCAAGCACACAGAGTGTGCCGTAAATCATGGGAGATATGGGCATGCTCAGTGACGTCATTCTAAAGAACAAAAAGGATTACAACAATACTAAGCAAGTAAGGAGATATCTACAAGCAGTGTTCATTAGGGTTTTTTCTGCTGATTTACATGGGACAAAATTGTGGGGGAGAGTTTACAACCGCTTTAAAGAAAGCATCTTATTGGTTGCAACTTGACTCCTGTTTTAGGCAAGAGGTAAATTGTTTGTCAGGTCACTTAGCCAAACGTATATCTATCCCCGCTAGCTGAATTCCAAGCATGCAACCACCCTGGGATGGTTCAAGGTCTTGTGCTGTCCATAAACTTCCCTTTTTTTTTTTTTTTATTGTGGGGTGAAATGAGGTGGATGGAGGAATTCCCCTCCAAGGAGACATTGTGTTGAAACACTGGGACTCGTCAGTGACCACCAAAAAATATTCCAGCATGTCACTTGGACAGGTACGGCCACACACTGAGCCTACTGAATTGTTTAAATTTCAGTCAGTGTATGGCCAGCTTTAGACTACATGCACACGGCCCCAAAAGGCTGTATAGAATGCAATACGGCCATATTTTCTATGTGACAGATGTAATATGAGGACCTAAACTGTCTAAGCAATCTATATGCAGACAAGCTGGCACCTGCACCATATAGCTGTTTGGAAGACCTAAAGGAGATTGTACTGTCAGCTGTTTAACAAGCAGCTGCAGCTTTGAGTTGAAAAGCCTGTTTCCTGTCTGCATACTGCAGAGAAGGACCCTTGCTCTGTGTGGAAGCAGTGGGCTCTAAGCCCCCCGCTGAGTCAGCTCTAAAGCCGTCCAATCAACAAAGCTCATGCTCCCTGCTGATTTGAAGGGTTGGGCTTTAAACTCTAGTATGACGGTATTTCTGCCATTCATCAGTTTATGTACCTTAACTAGAGCACAGTATTTCAGTGATGTGTGTGGCTGGCTTGTTTTTCTTCCCGGTTGCAGGACTTACAGGATTTCACATTGTCCTGGTGTCCCGAGGTCGCACTACTAATGAGCAGGTGCAGTGCTTTCTAATTTATATTGCTGTACTTTCCAGCACTACATTCCTCTTATTCATGCAGTGCCGACATTCACTATAATAATTTTATAATGGAGAACATAGGCCACAAGTACATAGCATATACAGAATATAAAAATATACGGACCACCTAGGAGGCACACAAATACGTATATATGTGTGTGTGTGTATATATGTATATATATATATACATATACATACATACATACATACATACATACATACATACATACATACATTCTCACGATTCTGGATAAAATAAGAATCGCAATTTTTTTTTTTTTTTTTTTTGCTTAGAATAAAGATCACGATACTCTTGCGGTGTAACATCTTTCACAATCTACAAAAAAATTGGCCTAACTTTACTGTTTAGTTTTTTTAATTCATTGAAGTACCGTATTTTTCGCTCCATAAGACGCACCTAGGTTTTAGAGGAGGAAAACAAGAAAAAAAATATTCTGAACCAAGTGCTGATTTGGAGCACAGGAGAGGATGCCCACATCCCCAATTTAATATACTATTATTTGTAACTTGCACAACCAATCAAAGCGGATGCCTAAAAATAGGCATCTATCAAGTGTGCCAAATAGCTTCCAGGCAGCAAACAAATATTGCCCTGTCACCAAGTTGTCTATATACAATTCATAGGAAATATCACCATCTTATAACAAATTCACCATACAGGGTGTGAGCACGGCACTGCAGGTGCAGTCTGATAAAGAAAGACCTGAGAATGACTAGGTTACCTGTCGCCATGTACACACATCGCATGGTCACTCCAGCAGATAACACACTGGAGATACCGGGCTCTTCTATCCCCCGCTCGATCGGCATCTGACGTCACTGATCGAGCAGGGCCAAAAAATCGTCACTGCGCATGCGCCAGTGACATGGACCCTAGCCAGCCTACAGGACCCAGAAGGCATAGCGGGGAAAGGAGAGGGGAGGTGCCTGATATTGTTACATGGCGGCAGCTGGTCAGTATTCGCTCCATAAGACGCACAGGCATTTCACCTCCTGTTTTTGGGGGAAAAAAAGTGCATCTTATGGAGCGAAAAATACGGTATATTTTTTCTTTAAAAAAAAATTTCTTTTGAAAGACCGCTGCGCAAATACCATGTGACATAAAATATTGCAACGATCTCCATTTTATTTTCTAGGTTCTCTAATTATTTTTATTTATATATTATATTATATTTGAGGGTTCCAAGTAATTTTCTAGCAAAAAATACAGATTTTAACTTGTAAGCAACAAGTGTCAGAAAAAGGTTCAGTCCTTAAGTGGTTAAACTGACCTCATGAAGGGAACGTAAACACTGGAGGGGGGGGTGTTGGCGGTAAAGTGCCGCTATTTTTAGCTGCGCTTTACCGTCTTAGCAGCGCTTTTCGGCTGCTAGCGGGGGGGGGGGGGGGGGGGGGTTTGCGAGCGCTTTGGCAGTGCTAGCCATTGATTTCAATGGCAGGAGCGTTTTAGGAGCAGTGTGTTCACCACTCCCGCAACGCCCCAAAGATGCTGCTTGCAGGACTTTTTTTGCCGTCCTGCAAGCGCACCGGTCCAGCGTGAAGGCACTCGGGATTTCACACTGGGGTGGCAGGGGAGGCGTTTTTCAGGCGCTTTACAGGCGCCATTTTTAGCCCTTTAGTGCCTGAAGAACGCCTCGTGTGAAAATAGCCTTACAGACCGAAGTTCATTCCTTTGATCTAAAAGAACCGAGAGATACAGTGGGGTTGATTTACTAAAGGCAAATCCACTTTGCACTGCAAGTGCACTCGAAAGCGCACTTGGAAGTGCAGTCGCTGTAAATCTGAGGGGAAGATCTGAAATCAGGGGAAGCTCTGCTGATTTTGTCATCCAATCATGTAGAAGCAAAAATGCTATTTTTTTATTTTCCTTGCATCCCATCGGATCTACAGCGACTGCACTTCCAAGTGCACTTGTAGTGCAAAGTGGAGTTACCTTTAGTAAATAAACCCCATTGTATCTCTTTTCGCTGTTGATTAACATTTGCTAGCTGAGTTTTTTTTTTTTTTTTTTTCCAACAGTTCTGAGCAGAGAAGGCTCTGCACTTGTTTATCATGAATCGGCGAAATGCTGTATTAAGATCGTGAGGGGGGTTGAATCGTGATAACTATTTTTTAATGATTAATCGTGCATATATATATTCTAGAACACACGGACTGAATGTTGGGAGGCATCGGCCGGTTCAATAAAAACAGCCAACTTTTGGCCTGTGTGTATGTCAGCCAGTCCGATGGAAGTTGGCCTTTTGGCCAGCTTCTGTCGGACAAGCATGCTGGAAAACCAGCAGCCAACCGGTTCCCGATCATTGTTCTCAGTCAATAGCTGAGAGCGCTGACCGGAGTGCCAGCAGGGGAGATCACTGTACTAACGTCGGATTGTTAGTACAGTGGCTCCGACTGGAGCTGTCAGTCAACTATTAGTCCAATAAACTTTGGACTCAGTGATTCCATGTCCATCCATTCGCTATTGTCTGTTTTTTGGATAGGATTATTTTACACATGATATATTTCTTTTTGTTGTCACTTTATTATTTTTTTTTTCCTCTCTTATAAGGTCACTGGAAAGTTCCGTGGTGGAGTGAATCCATTTAGTAATGGGTGCTGTCAAAATGTTGGCCATGTTTTGTGTAGCTCGTCCCCACCCAGGTATGTTGTTGTTTATTTAATGTGTACCAGTAGAGGCAGTCGGAATATACTGTATGGATTATTAAATGTTGAGAATTGTACCAATACAGGTGCTTACAGCCTAATATAGGGTTTACCCCATTGTTGTAGTATACTGTACTGTTTACCTGTGTGTGTGATTTATACCTGTACTGGTGGTTACAGTATACTGTAGGATTTACCTTTCTGTGGAACATGGACCAATACATGTGATTGCAGTATGTTATGGCGTTTACCACATTTGTTGTAGGAGGCCATTTTCACTCTAATTGACCAGCAGGGTTTAACACCTTAGTGGGCTGGAGGGATAATTACCTTGAAATTACCTATTTATATGGTGGAAAAGAGGTACTGCAGGTGACAGGCCTCGATTAAAGGTGAGTATTAAGTTTTTGTTTTTTAGAACAAAAATTCTGACTGGGGGATGTTTCAGATCTCTGATTAAATACAGTTCAGAATATTATGAAAATGTTAGTGGTAGTCAACTCTGTTTTACCACTTCTACCTAAAGGTAAGCCAATAATAGGGCTTAGCTGTAGGTACTGTGGATAGCTACTAAACTTGCCCTGTTTAGGAGATATTCAGAGTGCATGCAGTTGGTGACATCACCGGCGCATGCGCTCTGAAGGTCTGGTGCTTCCTCAGATTAGGCGACCCGTTAAATTTTGTAATGGAAGTGACGTTCTGGCACGGCCATCTTGGTACACCCACACTCGTCCACAGCCTACAGTCAGAAGGCTGCAGTGGACATCTTTTTAGACCCACCGAAGTCTTGCATTTCACACTTATTTTTACCGGTAAACTCAGCTTATATAGTGAAATACAATATTTAGAAATCCATCAGACTGTTTTGATGTTGAACTGTAAAAGCAGAGGTGTTTTGTCAGATCAGCAAACCTGTGAGATCAGCAGGCTTGCCACTGCTTTTAAAATTCAACATGAAAACAGTCTCATGGATTTCTAAACACTGTATTCCTCTATATAAGCTCAGTTTACTGGTAAAAATAAGTGTGAAATGTAAGGCCCCCGGTGGGTGTAAAAAGATGTCTGCTGCAGCCTTCTGACTTTTGGCTTACTGTGGACGAGTGCGGGTGTACCAAGATGGCCGTGACAGAATGTCACTGCCGTGACATTCTCCAACAGGTCGCCTAATCCGACGAAACACCGGCCTTCAGAGCCTGTGTCATAAACGGCGGCTCCCGTGGGAGTGACGTCATCGTGTCCCTCGGTCACTCGTATAGCCGGAAAAGAAGATCGGGGGAAGATGGGAGCCCCCTCAGCGGTGACAGCATGCTGCTGGAGGCTTCATTTTTATGGTAAGTCTCTCATAATGTGCTAGTATGTGGTGCATACTAGCACATTATAAAATTTGCCTTGCAGGCGATTTTTTTTTTTCTTTTCACTAATGTACTTTCTCTACAGTATAAGTAGTTCCAGTCCATGTCAGGCAGTCTCCAATCCAAGTACTAACCAGGTCCAATCCTGCCTTGATTCCAAGATCAGGTGGGACTGGGCACTTTCAGGGTATTGGTGCATAATATACAGCAGCTGTAGATTGGATAGCACACCTGAGTGCAGGAAAGTACTATGCATTTATTACTACAGCATCCACCAAATAAAAGTCAGTTTTTGCTGAGATTACCTATTAGAGCCCATTCACATAGGCATTCAGCCCTATACAGTGTGAAAAACCATTTGTTACTTTTCTGTCCTAATGCTGAGCTGTATGCAGGCAGCCCATATTGGTGAATTGATATGTATCAACAGTACAGACTCATCCACACAACCAAGTTTGATAGGATCACCAACGGGGGAATAGCGCTGGATGTGCAGACACTGCGTCAGCGTCCATGCACCCATCCCTGTGTATCTGTTGAACTGCGCGTCCATTCACTGTTATGGGCTGCCTGCATAGCGCTCTGTGCTAAAACAGTAACGTAAACATTGTGCTCTTCAATCTGTATGGTGATGTGCGCCCGTGTGAATGAGCCCATAAATGTAATCTGGCTGACAATGACCACAGTGATTTGCACTTTGTTATAATTGTTTACTTGGCCTCATTACATGTAGGGGTTGTTTTAATATAATAGTAGAATAAATAGTAAATTGCTGTAAATTCTGATGAACCAACCATATTAAAAAAAAAATAAATATGGAAGATCTTTTCTGTTTGCGTGCTACAATTTATTACTCTGTGCTTGATGAAATAAGCTTTATTCTGTGATTGATATGATCTTGAATATTAACCCTTATTTTTTGTAAATTTTTTCAGATACCTAAAACGTCATAATCCATCGGTTCTCTCGATAACTCCCCCATTTTTACGCCCTGAGATTTCTGAAAGTCAGATTGGCCTTAAAATACTAGACAATGGCATACAGAGTCCTCTTCAACACTACCAGGTACATTGTTTTAAAGGGCACATTACACAAACATCTCAGCTGGAGGCTGTGTGTGGGAGTATTTTGGCTGGTCGCTGGGCTTAATGATATGTATAAATGTAATATATAGTTATGTATTGCTTAGTTTGCTGTCATCCCCCCCAAAAAAAGAGAAATTTATGAAAGCAAAGCAGTAGAAAATAGGGAGCCCAGTTGTTTTATATTATACAGAACCTATCACACCCCACAAAGGCTTCATCAAAATGGTTGTATGCCTACCCCAGATTGTACACGATGTGGGCAGTTCCCAGAGGATCTTCTGCATATGATGTGAAGATGACAAAACATTTTCATTATTGGACAGATATATTAACCATAAGTAAAAGCTTTCCATACTACAGTTATCTAAGACCAGCCTTTCTCAACCTTGTTATTCCAGAGGAACCCTTGAAATTATTTTTGGGTCTCAGGGAACCCCTGGTAAGATTAGTTCATTGGTGGTTATTGGGAAAATGCCGCTTACAGTGGTGGTGTTAGGTGGGAAGAATTGCCCCTCTTACAGGTTGGCCAGAATGATATCCTTGCAGATATGCTGCTGGCTCTGTCAAGTAGTGTTGGACCTGGAACTATGCAGGCACCATCAGATGGGAGGTCAGTTAGCCGGAACTCAAGGCACAGTTAGCCACTAGGGATGATCCCGATGTTCGAGACGAAGTTATTGTCATAAAAAGTGTTTGGGGACCCGGGTCCTGCCCCAGGGGACATGTTTTAATGCAAAAATAAGTTTTAAAAACCTACTATTTTTTTTCGGGAGCAGTGATTTTAATAATGCTTAAAGTGAAACAATAAAAAAATAAATATTCCTTTTAAATATCGTGCCTTGGGGGTGTCCTTAGTATACCTGTAAAGTAACGCATTTTACTCGCCATTTAAAACTACTCGTGGCTGTAATGTATTGTTGAGTCCTGGCAATATAGATAAAAATCATGGAAAAAATGTCACGGGTTCCCCCTCTCAGTCCATTACCAGGCCCTCTGGGTCTGGTATGGATATTAAGGGGAACCCTGCGCCAAAATGAAAAAAAAGGCGTAGGGTTCTCCCCCAAAATCCATAATAGACCCTTATCCAAGCATGCAACCTGGCAGGCCGCAGGAAAAAGGGGGGGGGGGAACGCAGTTTACTAGTTTGGAGCAGTTTACTAGACTATAAAAATTTTCTGTAATATCTTTCATCCTGTGGGTTTTTTTTCTTTTGCAGTCTCGAAGCAGTTTAGAACTCACCGAGTCTCAATCAGCAGATGCAGAACCACCACCACCACCAAAGCCTGACCTGAGCCGCTACCCAGGGTTGAGAGGTCATCAGATAAGCCTCGGGGAGAGGGAAGGTATGAAACATGGACACGCATGTCAAACAATAAATTGCTTATTCATGGAAAACTTTTATTACTGTTTTAATAAAATGGTGGCTATGATTATTTATTTTTTTATTTATTTTTTTATTGGTAGCTCTAGGCCAAATTACAAGCCCATTTTATATATTCATCACCAGGTGGAATACATAATAAAAGAGAATCTTTTAGTAAAGCTAGTTTGTGCTGGACTCTCTAGCTCAGTCATTAGTCCTGGTTGGGCAATAATGTGGGCGGGTAGAGAGCGTTCTTCCGGTAGGTTATGCCCAGTGTTGGATAATTTCAGTGGAACTTTTTGGGGTGTGGCCTGCTGTTGGTCTCGCCTTTATGGTCATTCCCATATATAGACTAGGAAAAATAGGAAGGAGGGAGCGCCCGCCCGGTGTCCAAAGGAATAAAAGTTTGATGGTGGATTAATAGGTATTTATTGACAGTAATGAAAGTATATAAAGACATTGCGTTTTGGGGGTAAAGGATACCTGTTCTTCAGGGCTATCAAACAAAACATTTTCAATAAAGTAAAGTAAAAAATAAAAATTGAAAAATGATCATATGAAAATTGTAAATGTTATAATACTATAAAAAAAAAAAAACCTCTAAAAATAATTTACTCTTCTTTCTTATTCTGTCTTTTCTCACTTTTTCTGCTCTCTTGACCCTCCCTTCTCCCTCCTAGAAAATTGGGTGTCCAATTTGAGCTTGTAATATAATCGGTAACAGACAGTACTGGAACTTGGAGACGTCCTTCTCTCCTACGACCAGTGTGGCTTATAGCCGTTTCTAAGGTTACTCTCCTCACCGTTGGGTTAGTTCTTTTCATTAGCTGGTCCCTTTCATATTCAAAAAACGTCTCCCTTACTGGCATACGTTATTTGACACTCATTTAGTATTTTCCATTCTTACTTTTTGCATTTTTGCAGTTTTCCCTTTTATACCTTGTTCTTCTTCTGTGTCTGTTCTTTGCATATTTTTCATGTTTGTTTGATAGCCCTGAAGAAGGGGGAGTCCTTCCCCTGAAAAGTATTGGCTTGCTGTACTGTACTTGTTGTTACTGTCAAACAACTATTAATCTACAATCAAACTTGTATTCCTTTGGGCACCAGGCGCTCCTTCTTTGCTATTATAGCAAATCTAGGGATGGCTACAGAGTCTTGGCTGTTGTAAAAGCAAATTGGGACTCTGCGTATTATGATTTAGGGGTGTGTTATGTAACTGGAGGCAGTAGAATTCAAAGAAGGATATAGTAAAGGTATAAAGGTCTTCTGTGTGTGTGTGTACTAACCTGACCATGTTGCTCCCATACATTCATACGTTGTAAAATAATAAAAAAAAAAAGCTTATCCTTGTCGTATAGTACAGGAAAAAGGAATTGATTAGGCTTCTTGCTGCTACCCTTAGGTGATTGGACACTGGCAAAAGTCTTTGCTGGAAAACAGGTATAATAGCACTGCAACCTTCCCACAGAACAGCTTCAGATCTGGAGGCTGCCGATACCTTCAACGTACCAGAATAAGGAAAGGGATGATTGGCACACAGGATGACGTCCAAAAAAGTATTTCTTAAGTAATACAATGCTGTAAAAAAACAAAGCCTACGCATTTCAGGCGTTCCTTTGTCATGGCCATGGCTAAGGACTAATGTCCAAAATGCGTAGGCTGTTTTTACAGCATTGTACATGTTTACGTAATAAAGATATACTATTTTTTGGATGTCATCCTGACTGCCGACCATCCCTTTCCTTATAAAAGTCTTGGCTGGGTCTGCCCCCAAGTACACTCAACCCTGCCCACTCCGAAAGGCTCCAGTTTTTGTTAGTGTCCTTAGATGGTGACGCCTTGTCCTGTTTGATTGATTTTTTTTTTTTTGAACTAGAGAAAAATCTTGCTTCTTTTAACTGATACTTACTTTTATCAAGGTTAGACTACCTAAGGCCTTTTTTGGCTTACTTTTAGAATAAAGATTGGTTACGGTCATGTACCTCTTGGGAAGTCTATCTGAACCCTGTGGCAAAAGGGCTGGTCTGTGGCTGGAAGCCGTGGATGCTCTTGTGGCTCAGTGGGATCAGTACATCCTGGATCTATGTCTTTCCTCCCCTAAAGCATGGTCGTCATAGTCTATGCACAAGATGTAGGGTATTACAGTGATCTTTATTGTTCCAATGTGGCCCAGGCAAATGTGGTATACAGATCTAGTAAGTCCGGCAGATGCTCTCTGGGCACTGCCAAATCGTCAGATTCTGTTTCAAGAGTTGGCTTGATTGGTTGAAGTCTAGTGAAATGGCAGTGGCCACCAGCCTGAAAGTAAGTACATGTGGTTTCCAGATGCTTAAGGGCCAATTCGCACTGACGTGCTAAAATACTTGTACATTTCCATCCATTTTATTTGCATTTTAACATGCGCTGGCGTCCATTGACGTACATTTTGACATGCATGCGCAGCGTTATAGCGTGAATAGGACACATTGGAAACTATTGCTTTTCAGATGTCCTTCCGTTACTCTGTGTTTTTACAGCTGCGCTTAAACTCCAATCAATGGACTGGTATGAAATGGCACTTACTGTGACCATTGCTCTTTGTACCAATCCAGCCAGAACAGGAATGAAGTGTATGTAAACTCTGCACAAATGTACTTGATAGCATTATACTATTTTGAGTGAATATACAGTAGTTCACCTTCTGGTTTGAGTTGTAATGGGCTTGTCTTTCTCTACTTTGGTTTTGTTGACGTCTGACATAACATTTATTCCCAGACAATTCCCTGTTGAATACAGAGAGTCCTCCCACTCCAACGATGTACAGATATCGGCCCGGGTTCAGCAGTGGAAGTGGTGGGCCTCCACCCTGTTCCAAGGTAAGTCGGTTATCTACTTAAAGCTCAACTTGGGCAAATGTATTTTTGCAAATAAAAACAGTCCCCTGGCAACAGCTTAATATAAAAAATAGCACAGGCTCCAATAACCTCCTTCAATCTGCAACTGTCCCATACTGTACTTCTATGTTGAATGAGGCTCAACTCCTTCGTTCTGGAAGAGCCATGACGTACTGTGAATGCAGAGATTCATGGGGCCATTTTAAGAGGGGATGTCACCATGATGCCCTTCATTCACAGTGTATTGAAGCAAAGAGCAGCTCTGATGTTTTCTGGTCAGAGCTGCTGTCTGCATCATTAGGGCTCACTGCCAATAAAAGACCAATAAGGACCCTTTGTGTCATGTGACCAGTCTGAAGACTTCTAAAAAATAAATAAAAGCAAAACATAAAGCTGGCACAGTAATAACTGGGTTTGAAAGGCATTTGGGTGTGGATTTCTATCCTTTGTGGGTATTCATTAAAGTGGATGTAAACCCTCACATATACTCAGTGAACAGCCGCAGATGATACACAGGGATGAAACAAATCTCCCTACATAGGTTTTACATGTATATCTGCTGTCTTCAGCTTTATATATTCTTTAGAAAGTTCAGATGGTGTTAGAGATTTTCTCTTCCTGGTTAGCACTGCAATGAAGCCTGGGCAGACAGCCAAGACAGCTGATTGGAGGAAAGGCACACACCCCCTCTCCTCATAGGTAGAGACTTTAAGATCTGTTCATTGAATAGTTCAGGGCTCTGCTAATCAATTGATAGCATCCTCCCCAATACAAAACTCAAGCTGCTTTTATCTCCTGTGTCAGAACTTGTGAGAAGTTCTCATGCTGATAACAGAAGAACGGAGCAGGAGAAAGCTGTGGGACATAGTGCTGTCAAGAGAGATAAGAAAACACTAGAGTTGCACCGAAGTTTTGGCGGCCGACACTTATCGGTTGAAAACTTTTCATTCGGCAGAAAGAAAAAACAGCCGATACCGAAAGGGGGCGGTGTCCACCCTGGGTGTCACCCATTGTGGGAGTGTCAGCCTGATGCACCCAGTCCTCCACTTCCTTCTCTCCCTCCTCTCCTCGCTGCGATCTCCGTGTGTGATGGAGCTAAATTGTCGGGGCCGAGGACATTGAATCAGTGTGTCGTGATCACAGGAGGTGGGCATGGTTACTGCGGCTCGGGCAATTCAAATCCAGCTCTGTGACACACGGAGATCGCCGCTCTGATCCGGGCACAGGCAGGCTGCATATGACAGGCACTGGTTAGGCTGCTAGGCACAGGTCGGCTGCATATGATGGGCACTGGTGAGGCTGCTGGGCACTGGTAGGCTGCATTTGATGGACACTGGTGAGGCTGCATTGATCTCTTGTATCATATCTTCAGTCTCTGACCATCTCTTGTATCATGTCTGCAGTCTCTGACCATCTCCTGTATCATATCTGCTAGGGGTGCACCAAATGGAATTTTTGCTAATACTATTAGCAATGTGTTTAAGTAAGAAATTGCAGACATGATATAAGAGATGGTTAGAGAGTGCAGACTGCATTTTTCTTGACCTTTTCTTGCACTAAAGATGCCAATAATGGGCAACAATAAATTCATATTCATTTAAATTTATGATATTAATAAGTTGAATATAATACAATTATTTATAAAAATATAAATATTTAAAAATAAACTGCCATTTTCGGTATCTGTTTTGTTTTTCGGCCTAGTGCATCCTTCATTTTCGGTTTCGGCATCAAAATTTGCATTCGGTATGTGCCCTGCTCAAATTTCATGAATCGGGTTTACATCCACTTTAATATATTTAAATGAACATCTGGATAAGATCTCAGAATCTCAAATTTAAAGCGCCACGTTAGTGCCCTGTCCTATTTTACATTGGCATGCATCATCCATTTACCTGTATTTTCTCAAATTGTAGCAGGAGTACGGATTCATGGCAAAAAAAATTTGACAGACTTTTTTTTAAATTATTTTTCTTAATGTAAAACCAATAAATAGTGATTAAATACTGAAAGTAAGAATAAAAGCAAACAAGAACATAGAAGTACAGCCGTTACAGGTACCCAAATTATTAATAAAAGCACTATATTTGGATGAGAAACCCTCATAGCCACAAGGAAGACACTGAAAAAACGAGTTCCATGCAGGATAGAGACCCCAAACTGCATAAAAATGAGTGACACCCCACTCAAAATTGAATAGACCTCCCTCCTGCATGGAAGACAAAAAACCTCCCCACCTCTCTTGGGAGTACACACTTTTTCAATAACTTGCGCACTGCAAGAATGTCGCCCGCATGACAGTCATTAAAATATATATATTTTATATATATATATATTATAAAAATTTGCGGACTCTAACTTTCTTACAGACTAAATAATATACACGGATTTGGTTTATTTTCACCAAGGAAATTTAGCAGAATACGAAGATGGACATGGTGTGTGTTTTTTTTTTTTTTTTTTTTTTTAAGATTTTCAGACTTTTTTGTTTAGCAAAAACTAGAAAACCCAGTGGTGATTAAATACCACCGATAGAAATGTCTATTTGTGTGAAAAAAAAAATGATAAAAATGTCATATGGGTACAGTGTTGCATGACCACGCAATTGTCATCTAAAGTGTGACAGCACTGAAAATTGGCCTGGGAAGGGGTTAAAAGTGTCCAGTATTGAAGTGGTTAAAGTGTGTATCTTGAATTCAATTAGTATGCATGAAAAGGTTAAAAACTTTCTTGGCCACCCAAGGTAAAACATTGAGCAGGGCTACACCAGTAAAATAGTTATGACATGCACTTTAAAATGCTCTTAAACCCACAACAGTAAAATCAGTCCGTATATGCAGTAAAGCATGCTTGTTATACTCACTGTGGAACCTAAGGGGTTAATTCTCTGCATTGTGTGTAAAGGTGGTTTTATCCTGTCTTCTCTGATCCTCCCCTTCCACAGTCCCCAATCCATCTACTGATAGAACAGAGCATTAGGGGCACTCTACACATGCTCAGTCTATGGTGTGTATTGCTAGAGTTTTTTTTTTTTCCCTTGGGAGGGTGCATGTGATCAGCACAGAGCTAATCAGCACTGTCTAGACAAGAGGGTCAGGGGTCCTGCAGCCTCAAAGGACTGTCGGAGAAGAATGAAAACTCCTTCTACAAGCTTTTACCAGACTCCTAAGACTGCTATATACTGCTGATGAGAATTTACAAAAAAATTGCATTTCCATGTACTCTGGGAGACCAGATATAGTGAATGCTGCAGGCTCCTGGGTTCAGTAACGCTGTAAAAAAAGGTTGCTGTATTTCTGTGCTTCATTTGCTGTGTAACATTCCCTCATTGATTTTCCTTTGTCCTTTGTCGCACAGCTTTCTCGTATGGACAGTCTCCAGGATTCACCAATGCCCACCTCTGACTTATCTCGTCCTCCCAGTTCTCGCTCAGAGCCCAGCCTAGAGCCGGATTCCTGTCACGCACCACCAGCTCGGTCCTCCAGTTTGCGCTCTGCCACTGGTACCACCGCACAACTTCCCTCTCTTCCATCAGAAGGAACAACATCCACCTCATACAAAAGTTTAAATCAGACGCAGAATGGAAGTCTTTCTTACCAGAGCCTACTGAGCCCTTCGGATGAGACAGAACCAGAAACCGCTGGGTACTCTTCTCCATACCTGTCGGCTCGAGAGCGCCTCCGACCAGCCTGTCCTCCTCCAATCGCTCCTCGTTATGGAAAGCCGCGAATTTCACATCACCGGGTAGGAGGTGATTCAGATGCTGCAGCTTTACCCTTGTTGACATTAAAGTAAGTTTAACTTATTAAAGGCTATGAGGACTCAGGCTTTGCCTGACTAGGATATAGTTATGAGCTCAGCTTAACTCCATGACTACTATGATTTAAAATAGTTTGTTTGGACCAAGCTTGTCCTAACAAACTATTTCTTTTCCTAATTGATGTAGTGGCTGTGAGTGCTGTATAAACCTATGTAACATGAGCTACATATTGTATACAGAGCTGTGTTCCAGCAGCAGTGCAGGGACATCCCATTCCTTCCCTGGAACAAAATAATCAGGCTGAGCGCTGCGCAGCCATTGACCAGGAACTCTTGTATTTTCATGATTGCATACAAGGTTTCCACTGATTGGCAGATACATCATATGCCTTCCTGTCCACCTCAGCCAATCAGAGGAAGTCTTATATTTACGTATAAAAATACAAGGCTTCCTATGAATGGTTGAGAAGTGCTCAACCTTACTCGATTTTGTTCCGGTAACAGGATGGAATATCCCCCTACCGCTGCTAGAACACAGCACTGTATACTGTATGAAGCTGATGCTACATATAGCTTATTCAGCGCTTACAGCTGCTGCATCGATTAGTAAAAGAAATAGTTTGGGACAGCTTGGTCAAAGCTAACAATTTAAAGTCAAAGTATTCCTGAAGTTAGGCTTTTATAGAGGACATGTCAAATGTCATGGCAATCAATGAGTTTAAACCGGATGGAAAGCAAATAGGAATTTTTGTGGAATAAACATCGAAGTGCTTGGCTCTGAGTACTTCTGGGGGTCCTTTTCATTTTTTTAACACAGACCTATGAATCTGGAAGTCAGTGTTCCTCAGTAGCTAGTTGTAGCAGCCTAACTTTGTTTCTACCAAAAAAAAGTGGGGCGCTTGCCTTGGCAGTTGGTGCAATGCTTTGTTCACTGTAGGGTGCTAAAGAGTTCCAGGGCTGTGGTCCATCACAATGAAACCCAGTCCCTGAAGAGCCCTTCAAAGGTATGCCCACAGTGACAGGCAAAACCTGGACCTTATAAATATTCCAGCATTGTGAACAGGTAAGACAGGGTCACTCTGTATATTTGATTGTTACAGTGTAATACGGGGCTATGTTTTTAATTCATGCACCTTAAAGTGTACATTTTTCAAACTTGGCACTACAGTTCATCTCCTCAGAGCTCAGTCTCAGGTTGATGACCGGGTATTAAGTCACACCGCTGGTCACACACTTTAAAGCCACTTACATCTATAGCCCTTGTAAAGTACTCAGATGCTCCCTCCCACCCTTTCACCATGAGGATTTGTTACAGGACTGTCTACATCTGGGTCATCGCATACCCCTACTGGACACGCTTAACCTATCTCCCACACCCTACTCTACACATTACACAACAGGGGAAGACCCTCAGTTGTAGCTATGGTGGAGACCAGATTAAAGGGAGCCAACTCTAAATGGCAGGTGGGGCATTTACTCTGTCTGCCTGTACAACGCGCAGCCTCATGCCCCGTACACACGGTCGGATTTTCCGATGGAAAATGTCCGATCGGAGCGTGTTGTCGGAAATTCCGACCGTGTGTGGGCTCCATCGGACATTTTCCATCGGATTTTCCGACACACAAAGTTTGAGAGCAGGATATAAAATTTTCTGACAACAAAATCCGTTGTCGGAAATTCCAATCGTGTACACAAATCCGACGGACAAAGTGCCATGCATGCTCAGAATAAATAAAGAGATGAAAGCTATTGGCCACTGCCCCGTATATAGTCCCGACGAACGTGTTTTACGTCACTGCGTTCAGAAAGATCGGATTTTCCGACAACTTTGTGTGACCGTGTGTATGCAAGACAAGTCTGAGCCAAAATCCGTCGGAAAAAATCCATGGATTTTGTTGTCGGAATGTCCGAACAAAGTCCGACCGTGTGTACGGGGCATCAGTGTGACAAGCTTTATTTCTAACTTTTATTTCAGGCACAAATCAAGTGGCCCGTTTGACAAAAGCAGAATTTTTTGCATCTTTTTTACGGGCAAATTACAACCCTAATTCCTCCCTCTTTGACCTGAGCTCAGATGCACCCTGCTTCTTCTACTCCCGTTTCTCAACCCCAGTTGGACTCTGATATGTTGATTTAGAGGGAAATAAAGAGGACGGGGAAGCTGAGGAAAATCTCTCTTCCCCCACATTGTCGCTAGGAAGGAGGCTTCACGCAATATGCTTGCTAATGTTTGAAAAGCTTGTTGCCTCTGTCTGAAAAAGCCTTGGCATTGTACAGATGGACTCCTCGCCACACCCTTTTAGGCACAAAGAGACCCACTAAAGCCCTGCAAAACATTCCTAATTCATGAACAAATAGAATGTGCAGTCTATGATTGGGTCACTCCTGAAATGATTTTCACTCCCCCAAAGATCTTTTTTAAACTCTATCCATTTTTAAAGGCTCTTTTTACCCTGAAAGCCCTGCAACAGCTTAGGTTGCTATTTGAGCATGTGAAACCTCAATTACCTGAACCAAGACAATGACCAACCAACATGACCCTGATTTTCAGCATCGGACATTTGAAGAATAATTACAACTACTTCATTTTTTTTCGTCCTCCATCCTATTACAGCAACTACTTCTTCTTTTTTTCTGTGTTGATGCCCCCGGAACATGTCATGAGACAAATATCAAGAATTGCTCTTTTCTCTATTCATATGCAGAGGATTCTCTGGTTAACACCCTTTCAAGGAAGACACCTATTCGGTGAGGCACTTGATAAATTCATTAAAGAAATCACAGGTGGTAAAAGTTTTTCTTCCTCCGAGAAAGGTAATGCAACCCTCCTTCAGGTTCTCTTAGCTCCTCCAACTGCAGAGCACCTCCTTGCTCTTTCCAGGCTTCAGCCCTTCCTTTTGACACATGGCTTGGCTCATGAAGGCCACCAAGCCCTCCCCAAAGCCCTCTTCAAAATGAAGAGGCACCCTCACTCCTAAGGGTGGGAGGGGGGGGGGGGGGGGGGGGAACGTCTATTAGAGTTTGCAACCCAGATGTTCCAGACTTGTGGGTTCAATTTGTGGTTTCCAGAGGTTAGAGCTTAAAACTCTTACCTCCTTGCCACTTTCTTCTGTCAAATCAACCAGAAACTGTCCAAGGGCAGTCAGATTTCCAAAAGCCTCTGAACCACCTGTTGTACCAGTACTACCACAGGGCAGGTTCAGGGAATTTTACATAAATCTGTTCACGTGACCAAAATCCAACAGAAATATCCATCCTATTCTGGACTTAAAATCTCCTGAAGGATACAGGCCCTTCACAACTTCAGTAAATGTCCAAAACACGATTCAACTGCTTCAGGCCTTTGGCTATGTGGCCAACTTAAATACAATCTGCTCTCCATGTCTAATTCAAGACCTTTTTCAGGCAAGGGTCTTTCTGTAAGAGCTCATTCTGGAAAACGGCGATTGAAAAGAAATTCCACAGTGAGATTTGTGAGCCTAATGGTTGCCTCCTTTTGAGACAGTAACCTTCACCCAATTCCATTCAAGAACTGTCCAACTAAACATTCTACTAGCATTGAAAAAGCAGTTTCCTGGATCTACCCATGCTTCTGTTTCCCAAACAACAAATACCTGGTCTTGGTAGACCACCACTTCAACTCAGACAGGGGAAAAATCCTTCCTTCTCCAACTGCAAATTTTCTTACAGCAGATGGAAGTTTGTCAGGCTGGGGAGGAGTCTTGCAATCCTTGACAGTTCAGGGAATATGGTCAAGGTAGGGAGCCAAAAGCATTGGACCCCCCTTGTAAAAGCACACCCAATTTGGGTGTAGACAGAATATGGAACCAGAGTAGCTTATATCATCCATCAAGGGGTCAGAAGCCTGGCTGCCTTGAAGGAAGAAAACCAGAATCTCTCACGGACAAAAACTCGCTGTACAGCGATTCTTGCACTCCACATCCCAGGAGTGGACAATTAGCAGGTGGATTATCTCAGCTGCTACTACCTGGACAAAGGGGAACAGTCACTTTAATCCAGATGTATTCAGTCTGATATGCCAAAAATGGAGGACTCCTAAAGTGTACATCCTAGCCTTTAGATGCAACAAGAAGTTACCTCTGTACGCAGAACCAGGGATCCTCTGGCATCAGATTCTCTAGTTATCCCCTGGTCTCAGTTTAGGCTAATGTATTCCTTGCCTCCACTGAACATTCTACCTCACCTGCTCCACAAAATTAAGTGGGAGAGGAAGACAGTTCAGAGATTATTCTGAAACCAAACTAGCCCAGAAGAACCTGGTACACAGCTCAGAGTTCTTGACGACGCCTGGCTCTTTCCCAACAGACTGTATCTGCTATCTCAAGGCCCTCTATTCAACCCTGCTTTACAGTCATTGGCTATAACGGCATGACAGGATAGAGGGGTTTTTGAGTTTCAGTCCTAGCTTGCTGAAGGCAAAAAATGGCACATCCAGGAATATCTATTATCGTACCTGAAAGTCTCACTTCATCTGATGTGAGCACAGTCAATTCAGTCCCACGGATTTCTCTATACCCTGCGTTCTGGCCCTCGTACAATCGGGTCTTGCCCAGAATGTAGCTCAACATCCTTAAAGGGAAAGTTTTGGCCTTCGCCATCCTTTTCCAGAGGCCTCTAGCTTAATGTTCCCTCACAAAAATCTTTATTCAAGTTGTTTCTCATATTAGGCCCTCCAATTACAGCACCCAGGGGCCTTAACTTAGCTCTTTCTACCTTGCAAAAAAAAACAAAAAAAACACACAATTAGAACCCATCAGGTCCTGATGGGGTCTTTACTAGCAAACTAGCCTTTCTGGTGGTCATCCTGTCTGTTAGACATATCTCAGAACTAGTGACTCTTTCCTGCAAAGAACCCTCCCCTCATACTTGACATCCTTCTAAAGGTGGTCTCAGCATTCCATCTCAGTGAGGACATTATTCTGACAACCTTATGAATCCTGCTCCTAAGCATCCAAAGGTAGTCTCTCTACACTGCCTGGATGTTGTCAGAGCCATTAGAGTGCATCTAAAAGCAACTTCTTCCATTCAACAAACAGATTCCCTGTTTATCCTCTCCTTGCTTCCTTACAAGGGGCACCCCACCTTTTTTAAATCCACAATTTTCTAGGTGAATAAGGAATTTGATCACTAGAGCTTATGCTCTAAAACAAACACTTCCTCCGCTCTTATCATATCTTGGAGTATAGTAGAGGACACAGACCAACCTCTCTAAACTCGCCTTGTTACTCTGCGTTGCTTGCTACAAAACTAAAGACTCACAGAGTCGGATAGGGTTACAGCGCAAGTAGTTATAAACAAGGCCAAGGATAAAGCCAAGGAAAAAAAACAAGCTTAACTTACCGACCAACCCGCAGACAACCGGATAAACCTGTCCAACAGTATGCATTAAAAGCAGGGTTTAGTCTGTACACATTTGCAAATGCATGCATAAGCCACAGAGCCTCATCAAGGCCCCCTGTTATCTGTGGTACCTAACACTAACTTATAAGTGTCCCCACAATGGAGGCACATGCATTCTGATGGATAGGTGGGAGCAGGTGGATTGAAGGGGAGCCACCCCTTCTTAAAGGTACAGGGGCACACCTGACACCCAGCATATAGCACAATGGCTACAAAGGTGTCAATGGATTGCCTGACCATAAAACACAACAGTGATACAAAAAAGGGTACGTCACTTGCCCCATCTATAGCTGGCTATCACAGTAAGAAGTATTGGAAGGCTAACGGTTATAAACAAGGCCAAGGATAAATCCAAGGAAATAGTGGAAGTACCCGGGGGAGGGGGGACGTGTCCTCCAAAAAAGCTTGCCCGTATCCAATCACCTAAAAGTACAGAGCTATAACCCATGGTGTGTGACTAGGTTACTGGCATCCGGTACTGTACTTCAAGGTATGGAATTTACAGACAAGTCAATACTTGCTTTCACAGGGATGTTCAATTCCTATCATCTGACGCCCAGGACAATCAGTTTCAGGCGCTGGGAGGGAAGTTTTTTTTTTTGTTTGTTTTCTTAACGTTTAGCCCTGCTGCCTGCAAGCGGCAGTGTTTAAAGCCATTGGTCAGCTCTCTTGTTTAAGCAATCTGAGCGGCTAACTAGCCACTGGATCGCTTTTACAAGCAGCTGGAAGAGACGTTACCGCATATAACCCAAACCCCTCCCCCCCCCAACCCCCGCGCCAGCCACCTTACATGGGCTATTTTTTTCCTACTTGGATTTGTTTGTTTCATTTTAGTAAACATGTCAGCTTGTTATCTTACAGAGTTTTCCTCATGAAATTTTTTTTTTTTGTGTCCTCCTAGGGATGAGTCTCCTGCAAAGTCGGTGCACTCCCGCAGCAACGGCCAAGCTTCTGTCTCCCCACCAGTCAGCCCTTCACGCCCAGGAGGTGTAAAAACTGTGTCAGGTGTGGGCGGAACCACATATGAGATCTCTGTATGAAAAAAAAAAAAATACGAGAACATTTCAGACACAAGGACGGTCCAAGCGACCCATCATCGTGTCAGAATCTCCGACTGCCAATCCAGGAGCCCTCCTGTGTCCTCCAGTCCCCCGCCCTTTGGGGTTTTGTTTCACTATAAATATATATAAATATTATATTTTATTTTAATTTTTTAATTTTTTTTTTTAAAAACCACACCCGCTCATCTTTTTAAAGTGTCACATACGGTTTTACGAGAAAGGACTCAAAAACATTCAATTAGTGTTTATACTGAGCGCCATCCAACTTTTATCACGGTTGCTCCGAATGCCATTTTTTGACTATTCTTTTGCCACCAGACAGCCAATGATGTTCTATATTCTCTATAAAGGTTGCAGGGAATATTACCTACCCTTTTATTTACAGCTGGTGATTGGTTTTCAATCCGAAATGATTTTTCGTTTTCTTATGCGTGGAAGTTGGGGTGCAGCTTTTTTTTTTTTTTTTTTTTAATGTTTTGTATAATTTTTTTTTTTTATTTTCTGTTCTCGGAGAAGAAAAGTGATCTGCACAAGTTTATAAATACAGATAAAATATATATGATATTATTTTACAGCTGGGGAGCAGGCAATAAGTACCCCTCCACCTTCCACACAGGGAAGATACGGGGAAGGGTGCCTTCATTTTTATTATTTCATTAAAAAAGAAAAGAAAAAAAATGAAATAAAAGAAAAAAAAAATTGTCAGTTGTGAAGTGGTTGTGTGAAAGATGCTTAAAATGTTTTCTGTACTAGGTTTATTTTTGTATGTCTGCTCATCTGTTTATCCATATAGCATCTAATTTCTGCGTGTGCCATTTTTTTTTTATGCCATTTTATTATTTTGAACTAGTGTGTTTCCATTTCCGAGCAGGATTTGTGGATGATGTGCATAACTTAAGAAAGAGAAGAAAATGATACATATAAATGCAGGATGTTAGGAGGGATGCAGGTAGTGAATGCAGTGCAAAAAAAGAAAAAATTACAAACGTGCAGCGCTTCTAGCTGTGAACATAAATGATCCCCTATAATGTGATCAGATACAGTGCCTTGAAAGAAAAGAAAGAGGGGCGCCAAGCTGACCATAGTGTAGTACGCGAGTTTATTCAAGCGATCAAAAAAAAGTAAAAGTTTCACTCATCGAGACTAAGGAGGCAAGTCCTAGCCTCTGAAATGCATTTCCTGACAGCCCTTGTGTCTACACCTGACCTGGCAGTGTGAGCACATCATGCCGTGGTGTCTTCTGTGTCCCACAGGGGTGGTTCTTCCCCCGTCTGCTGCAGAGGCTCTGGTATAGCAGCCATGGAGGGAGCTTTGCTCTGGTCTTCTATCTCCACAGATGTCTGGACTGCACACTGATTAGGAGACACACTTTTATCTATTATTTGTGAGTGCAACTTACTTTTTTTTTTTTATCACTACAATAAATTTGCTTACTACACTATGGTCCGCTTGGCGCCCCTGTTTTCTGTTCACAGCTTTGGGGTGACGGAGGAGGCAGCCTAACTCAGCCTCTAGTCCGTTTATCACTGAGGCTCCTTTCACATTTGTACAACTTCAAAATCGTGCAATTTCCATTGCGATTCAACAGTACAAAGTTGCTCACAGCCTCCAGATTTAATCCTTTTACAATCTATCATTTGTATAGCTATCATTTGTATTTTGTTTCTTTATTTTGTATTTGTTATGTATCTACGAATAGATGCTCTGTTTCCAGCCAGCTGATACACAGCAACTCTCAGGAGCAGCTTTTCTGCTCTGGTTGTTTTATTTCAGTTTGTCTGCTGTTTTTTTTTTATTACCCTGTGTGATGAGCACCGGACATTCATTCCTTTCTTTTTTTCTTAAATATATTACTGGAAATGCCACTTTTAGCATTATTTATTTATTTTTTTTTTTCAGCCCCGGAAGATTTTACACCCTTCCTGACCAGAGCACTTTTTGTGATTCGGTACTGCGTCACTTTAACTGACAATTGCGCGGTCATGCGCTGTTGCACCCAAACAAAATTGAAGTCCTTTTTTCCCCACAAATAGAGCTTTCTTTTGGTGGTATTTGAGCACCTGTGTGTTTTTTTTATTTTTTGCGCTATAAACAAAAAAAAGCGACAATTTTGAAAAAAAAAACAAACACATTTTTTGCTATAATAAATATCCCCTAAAAATATTTTTTTTTCCCCTCAGTTTAGGCCCGATTATATAGTCTTCTACATATTTTTGGTAAAAAAAAAATTCGCAATAAGCGTATATTGATTGGTTTGCGCAAAAGTTATAGCGTCTACAAAATAGGCACTATAGTTTTATGGCTTTTTTTTTTTTAATCACTAATGATGGCGATCTGCAATTTTCATATATATATATATATATATATATATATATATATATATATATATATATATATATATATATATATATATATATATACACACTATTTTGAGACCATTGTCATTAAATGGTCACTGTAAATGGCATTGAAGGGGTTAGGTGTGTCCTAGGCAGTGGTTCTAACGGGGGGGGGGCAATGGGCTACTAGTCACATGACAGGGAGCAGTGGTCTCTGTCATGTCAGTAGGTAGAGCGGGGAAGTACCTTGTTTACATGGGCACTTACCCGTCCTGCGGGCAGGTGCGCCTGCTATCACTGGCTCTTAAAGGGGACATACAGGTACGCCAATTTGCCCACTGCTGACGTATATCGGCGTACGGTGGTTGGCAAGTGGTTAAACTACTTCATGTATCTGGCTCAACCAGGTGCCAGTCCAGGCATCCGAGTGGATCTTTCCCAAGCCTGGACTGGCTAAGTGACGTCAATTGACAGCTGGGCTTTAGCCCGCTGTTGGCTGAAAATGGGTCCCAGGAGTGCAGAACAACCTGCACTCTGTTTATCCATAAGATAAGTATGGCCATACTACTTTATATATGAATGCTTTAGAAACCTAAATCCATCCCTTTTGCACTAGGTCTTTATCCATGCATTCAGTTCTCTTAAGCTCCTGCTGCCTTTCCTGTATTGTGCCATGAAACAGGTAATATTCCAGATAAAATAAGTGGGGTGGTCCTTACCTTCAACATGCACCCTAGTTCTTGAAATTAATTTTATGAACAGCCTCTCACAATAATTTGTCTACCCCTAACCACCACATGTGGAACCCTGGCGCTAGGAAGATAGCAAACCATTTGGTAGAGAGGATCTTTGTGACAAATGTTTCAGTACTTATGATAGAATCCCCAATAACCACCAACTGTCTAGGCCATCCAGAATTGCCCTCACCACCCCTACGAGATTGGCTGCTTTCCTGGCCATTAGGGGTAGCAGAGACATCTAGGGATGTCACCTGAGTTTTGCCACCCACCCACACATCATCAAACTTGGCACATTTGGACTGGCCTTCCTTTTCTGTGGACCCTCTACCCCAACTAACCCATCTTCCCGACTTGATCATCCTAACTAACCAGTGTAGTGAGGACTTTTAAACTCCAGAGTGACGTGCTCCGCAGACTTTTTACATCCAGTGTGTCATGCAGTGCGGATGTTAAAAATCCACACTGGATTTTAAACATTTATTAATAAATTATTACCTATAAATGTTCATATCCAGTTATATTTTGTGCATGTAGGAATGCATCCATGACCTTCTTTTAAACAATGCATGGAGCCGGCCAAAAACGAGTTCTTGAGGAAATGTGTAAACACTAGTGCCAATATTTAACCACTTCAGCCCCAGGGGATTTTACCCCTTCCTGACCAGAATACTTTTTGCGATTTGGCACTGCGTCACTTTAACTGACAATTGCGCGGTCGTGCGACATACCCAAACAAAATTGACGCCCCCCCCCACAAATGGAGCTTTCTTTTGGTGGTATTTGATCGCCTCTGTGGTTTTTATTTTTTGAGCTATAAACAAAAAAAAAGCGACAATTTTGAAAAAAACGCAATATTTTTTACTTTTTGCTATAATAAATATCCCCCAAAACTAGTTTAGGCTATGTATTCTACACATTTTTGGTAAAAAAAACCCAAAAAAACGCAATAAACGTATATTGATTGAATTGCGCAAAACTTATAGCATCTACAAAATGAGGAATAGTTTTATGGCATTTTTATTTTATTAGTAATGGCGATCTGCGATTATTTTTTTTTTTTCTTTCCCCGGGACTGTGACATTAAGGTGGTCACATCAGACATTTTTGACACTATTTTGGGACCACTGTCATTTATACAGCGATCGATGCTATAAAAATGCACCGATTACTGTGTAAATGACACTGGCAGTGAAGGGGTTAAGTGTGTCCTAGGGAGTGATTCTAACTGTTAGAGGGCTGGCCTTCAACACACAGGACAGTGATCACAGCTCTCGATGAGAGAGAAGTGATCACTGTCCTGTCACTAGGCAGAACGGGAAAATGTTTTGTTTACAAAAGCGTCTCCCTGTTCTTCCTCTCCGTGACACAATCGCGGGACCCGCGGTCTTGCGCCCACGACACCGCTTCTTAATGGGGATGTACCTGTACGCCCTTTTGCCTACCAGCGCCATTCTGCCGCCGTACATTGGCGTGCGGTGGTCGGCAAGCGGTTAAGTACTATACAGTGAGGGGAAACATGTATTTGACTCCCTGCTGATTTTGTACATTTGCCCACTGACAAAATAAAAAAAAACTACCATTAAAATTATAGACTGATCATTTAACAGGGAGAGACAGAATAACAACAAAAATATCCAGAAAAACGCATTTCAAGAAAGTTATAAAGATGATTTGCATTTTAATTAGTGAAGTAAGTATTTGATCCCTGATTATGCTGCAAGATTTCTGGCTCACAGGTGTCTTCTATACAAGTAACGAGCTAAGATTAAGAGCACTCCCTTTAAGAGTGCTCTTAATCTCAGCTTGTTACCTGTATAAAAGACACCTGTCCACCGAATCCATCAGATACCAATCTCTCCAACATGGCCATGACCAAAGAGCTGTCCAAGGATGTCAGGGACAAGATTGTAGACCAAGAGCAGACTGGACATTCGCTCTGACAGAAGCTAATGTCTAGGAGCGCTGACGAGAGTGTTCCGGTGGGGGGCCGTCCCCCTGTCAGAATACAAAAGAACAGGTGAGAAAAGAACTGACAGCTCCGGTTGGATCCACTTTACTAACAATCTGACGTTAGTACAGCGGCTCTAACCAGAGCTGTCTGTTTTTTTTGTTTTTTTTTCCTTCAACCTATCACAAATAATATCACATGGGGGACTTTTTGTCCTCAAGGACAGGGTTGAGATTCACTGACATAAAGTACCCCCAACAGACCATGTTTGCAGGTTTTCTTTTTATCTAGCACAGGTGCTTTAGATCCAAATCAATGGCTTGGTATTTTGGACAGCTCTTTTATCTAAGAGAAATTCCCAAAACATGACCTGTTGGGGGTACTTGAGGACAGGGCTGAGAAGCACTGCTCTATGTGATATTAATACATTTTCAGTAAAAATAAAGCGTGGATTTTTTTTAAACCCAGTGTGCTCTGCACAGGTCCAGAAGCTGGGTCTGTTGTCACAGTTCTATCTGTCTAGTTATTGCCCATCCTTCTCATTCATGGCTTAGAGATATCCCAGTGTCTATGAATACTAAGCCTGTGTACTGTACAGTTGAAGTGGATGTAAACCCAATGTCATCCTTTCTAAACTACTGCCATAGGGGTTATCTATAAGGATATACATACCTCCTGCATGTATCTTTACCTGTCAAATGTCTCCCCTCTGTCAGTTACTAGACCCGAAAAACTGCAGATTCTGTGGGCGGGTCTGTTGGCTGGAGCTCGGTGGGTGGAGTCGTGATGTCAGTAGACTCCCCACCCACCTTTACACTCCCCTTGTCAATATGCATTTTCTCCTGTGTATTTCTAACACTGAACTTCTGCTATGATCTCTAACATCCAGTGAAAAGACAGGAAAGTAACCACATGACTTCAGCATGCCAAATCATGCTGAGCTGTGGAACAGCCAATCCTTGCAGAGCTGCTGAAGAAAGGGGTGGGAGTGGGAATTAAAAAATACGGCATGTCTCTTAGGCTAGTGCACGAGATATGTAAATCACCTGTCACTCACAGCAAGGGGGAGGATTTGACAAAGTTTTTCTCTGTTTGTCAAGATTTATCTCACTGAACAATAAGAGGATTGCTCAGAGCTGGATTAAGTCTTTGTGCAAGACTGGGCTCAAAATGATAGGAAATCTTATACTCTACATTATGACATGAAAAAAAATTGGGTTTACATCCACTTTAAGATAAGAGGAATTTGAATGTAACTTACCTGTAAATTCCATATCTTGAAGCACAGTACAGGACCCCCCCCCACACACACACTTGTTCCTGGGTCACTCTGCATTGCTTGCTATAAAACTGAGACGTGGGTAGGCTAATAAGGAGGGGGGGGGGTAGGGCATGTCTTCAAAAATGTCAATGATCCATGAGCAGGCAGTCCCATTCATGTATACGTTCAAGGAAATGCGCCCACACAGCTGTCAAACTGGGACCTGAAGCAGTGTCTGTGCAGCTGCTGCATCCCACCCTCCATGAATGGGACTTCCTGGCCGTAGATGCAGCAGTCACAAGTATATAGCTTTTCACTTAAGATTTTATTGTTAATTTAGATGTGGTGTTCTCTCTTAAAGCAGACCTTGCGAGGCAAGGTCTGCTCAAATAAGGCTTCCTGCTATAAAATTTCCAAAAGATTACACTAAAAATAAAAACCTTGGGGGGGATTAGAAAATTATACTTATTTTCAGCCTATGGCTCCTAGGGGAGGGTGGCATCACAATCCTTCCCGTGAGATAATAAAAACAATGGGAATCCCAAATCTCACCAGAAGACACTGCACTGTGTTCCTTCAATGAAGTCACTTGGACAGAACGCGTAGGGTAGTGCGCTGGGAGGCATTCAAGTCTTCCGAGTAGAGCCTGATGTACACTTTGTTTCTGGAGCTGTTTGAAGCAGTAAGCCATCCCGCTCTAACAATTCACACCTTTCATTATGTTTAGAATGTAAGTGCAGTTTTAACACTAAAGGTTTTATTTTTAGCGCATCATATTGCAAGATTTGGCATGCTTGAAGTTCCCAGGATCACCCCGACACACACACACACACACACACACACACACACACACACACACACGCGCAGGATTTAGGCAAGAATATTTTCTATCTTTCCCATCAGGTAACAATGGGAAAGGAGTGGACCTGGCCTTGTAGTGCAGGGTCTATCTTAAGTAGAACCAAACACATTGTAAATTCAGATTTATTATTTACTAGATTAACTAAAAACACAAATCGCAGAAATGATTTTTTTTCTGTTGTACAATAAATTGACAAAATTACAAATTGGATTATCCTAAACAAGTAAATGATTAATTAGAAACAAAACAATTGTACCTTACAGAAGTGTTGGTTTAATATAAGCAAGATGAAAGAAGGTTCTTTGTTTTAAAGATGTTAAGTAGATATGAACCCAAACGCGAAATCCCCTATAAGCTTTAACATGTTAACTTTTTAAATGACATTATCTGCACTTTTTGTTAAAAGACTCCTCGGTGATCCTGCCCTAAAGGTTATTGTTCAGGCAATTCCTGTTATGGGGTAACCACTGTCTCCCAATTGTGCACCTGCATTGTGATCCTGTCACATTTCTCATAGGGACTACAAGCAGCCATTCTGACACATTGTACAGTCATGTGGTCCACCATTGGCACCATCAGGAATCTGGTACAGATCAGTGTTGTCCAGTTGACACTTGAAATGCATGGAAAATGTTTAGCTTACACAATGCTTTATCAAAGTATAATTCATCCTTTTTCAGTATACTACTCTACTTTAACCACTTCAGCTCCGGCAGGTTCTACCCCCTTCCTGATCAGGCCATTTTTGCGATACGGCATTGCGAAGCATTAACTGACAATTGCACGATCGTGCAATGCTGTACCCAAATGAAATTGATGTGCGCCCCCACAAATAGAACTTTCTTGTGGTGGTATTTGATCACCTCTGCGCTTTTTATTTTTTGGGCTATAAACAACAAAAGAAAAAAAAAAAAAAAAAACCCTAGACAATTTTGAAAAAAACACCCAATTATTTTTTACTTTCCGCTAGAATACATATCCCCCCAAAAAAAGTAAAAAAACAAATTTCTTTACCAGTTTAGTCCAATATGTATTCTTCTACATATTTTTAGTAAAAATAAAAATCCCAAGAAGTGTATATTGATTGGTTTGCACAAAAGTTAATGCGTCTACAAACTACGGGATAGATTTAGGGACTTTATTTTTACTGGTAATGGCGGCGATCTGCGATTTTTAGCGGGATTGTGGCAGACAAATCTGACACTTTTTGGGGACCAGTGACAAATCCAGTGATCAGTGCTAAAAATTAGATATACTACTGTATAAATGGCACTTGCAGGGAAGGCGTAACACCAGGGACTATCAAAGGGTTAAAAGGTTCCCTGGGGGGGGGGGTGCTTACTAACTGTGGGGCTCTGTCACACTAAAGGAAAAGAGAGAGCTGTAATTCAGCTTAGCTGAATTACAAGATCTTTCCCTTCCCGACAGATCGCAGTTTGCCTTGTTTTTAAACAGGCAGATGGCTGATCCGTCTCTCCTGTGAACGATCGGCGAGTCGCAGCAGCCATCGCTCCCGCTATGTCCAATCACAGTGGGAATGGCACAACCCCCTAAACCGCGTGCACGAAATCATGTATAGGTAACGTTATTTTGCGCAGCTGGGCCACCCTGCCGCAGTATATGTACGTGGGCTGGTCCGGAAGTGGTTAATGTATCCACAGTCCTAAAACAGAGCTTGGAAGATCTGAGTGCCACACATTTAGTGCCAGTGTTCTATTGGCTAGTGCCCACTATGGAGAAGTGCCCGAGATGTACTGCACATGGAATAGTACAACAGCCAATTTTACAATCCTGCGCATTTTAACATTTTTAAATGATGGGCAGTGCTGCAATGATAGGGGTGGATTTTGCAAAGACGGCCAGTGCAGCAAAACAAATTTTATTCTGCTATTTCTCCTGGACGCCTGCCCCTCTTTTAAAAAATCTGCCCCCAAAATGTACAAATCCACCCCTCACCGACATGAGCACGCCACGGCAGCGCCAGGAACAATCTGACAGAAAAATGTCTTCCGCTGGCTATTGTGCACAGGCACCGTCTCAACAGCTGATCGTAAAATCAGCTGTTGTGCTGTTCCGTATGGCATATGCACAGTACATCCCGAGCACTTCTCGATAGCGGGCACTATCTGACAGAACACCGGTTCGCGCATCGCTTAGGACTTGCCGGAAGTTCAGACTGCACTATGCAAACTGCTGCGGGTGTCAATAAAGAGTTAATGACACCCCCAGCTCGGTTCACAGATAGCAATGCAAACTGTCAAATGGTGCAGGAATCGCATTGGGTGTGAATACCCATGCGATCCGATTCCAGTGAGGACCAAAAAAAGGGTCCTGCACCATTTTGGTGCGAATGCGATGCAAATTCAGCGCAAATTCAGCCATACAATCTGTATGGCTGAATAAGCATCGCACAGACACTGCATGTGATGTGCACAGCAGTGCGGTGTGAATTATGTCTAACATCGCACCAGTGTGAACACAGCCTTAATCTGTAGAATGATTGCACCTTGTACATTTACAATAGCCATCAACCAAACGTAGGTACAGTAATTCAGACGTGAGATTAGTTTCGTTACGAATCGAAATTCAGACTAAATTTTTTGTTATCCGGATGTATCCGAATCACATTAGTCATGAATTTCAACTAATCCAAAATAAATAAAACAAAAATGAGACCCAATTTGAAATGGAAACATATCGCAATAAATAAAGTAAGGTATAAAAAGTGAAATAGGAGGATTACTACTTCAGCTTCTTTTTTAGAATAAAACAAAATAGAAAATAAAGGAATAGAAAAGAATAAAATAGAACAAATATGCCGTCTTTCAAATCAATTTTAAAATAACGAATATACGAAACGCAACCAATTCCAAAAACAAATCATTCTAACATAACAAATAGGACTAAACAAATTTATTAACTTAAACTAATCTGAAAATGCATTTTTCCCCATCTTTACAGTATTTGTGCTGTCCATTTACCTGCTGGAAGAAAAATGCAAAGACCTAACTTCTGTCATGCTCATCCTCAGCTTCAGTGTTTAGCCATTGACCTAAAATCAAGATCAGAGACTGGAAATTCTTTTGTCAATTGTTGCAAATTTGCACCAGGTTTGTGACTCAGGAAAACCAGAGACTGCTAGAAATTTGTAATTTTCAGTGACGGCAGACTCACATTTTTCATTATAGGTGTTCCTCATCTCCTAACAGTAGTAATTGAGAAGGAAATTGAACCAGTGTTATGAATTCTTCCCTGGGATTGGATAGTACAAGAGTGATTGGATATGTTAGAGGAAAACCATAGTCAATACATCTGTTATTGGCTGGATTGGGAGACATTTGTATGGATAATCGATTTTCTACATGCAGGGTATACCCATGAATTTTAGTGTCGTGTGAGATGCCAGTTTCTCTACTCAGACTGACTTACCAGTCCCTGCACCTCTAAAAAAAAAAAAAAAAAAAAAAAGAAAATTATCTGGGGGGGTTTCGGGTGTTATATGATTAGATCATGCCGGCTCTTTTGCTTAAAGCCCAACTTCAGCATATTTCTTGTTAACATCCCCTAGGGCAGTGATGGCGAACCTTGGCACCCCAGATGTTTTGGAACTACATTTCCCATGATGCTCAACTACAATGCAGAGTGCATGAGCATCATGGGAAACGTAGTTCCAAAACATCTGAGGTGCCAAGGTTCACCATCACTGCCCTAGGAGCTTTAAACAAGCCAAAACATCTGTCAAGCTGGAGCTTTCCTGCAGAGGAGAACCAGTACATCATGTGAACCACCAGAAGACATATAAAATTACTGCTGAGGAGCATAAGTGGGAAGGGAGTCATCTGGGGTGAAGCTGAGGGTTATGCTTTAAAGTGGAACTTTAGCGAATAGGTGCCCCCAGAGCTCTTGCACATTACAGCGGACTTACAGTACTACCTAGAGCGCACTTCTCCATCAATACAACGTCCTTGATCCCCTTCATCTACCATCTTCTGGTCTTTTCTTCTGGGTCTGGTGTCCTGTCTTTAGCCAGTCTTCCCTACTGGTCAGCCCATGATGACATAAAACTTAGAAGAATTAACACTGGCCAGGTACCCAGACATTTCTTATGCTGGGAATGTACACTGAGCCATATCAATTAGGAAAAAGGTTGTTCGGCACAGAAAAAGCTTTTATAGAAGAAAAGACAAAGTCTGTTCCACCACAAAAATCTAGGCGCTTTAACTTTTGCCTGAAAAAGTGGAGCAGGTACAAGAGCATTATCCATGCAACACAAGCACATTTACTATGTTTTGTCCATTTAAAGACCATGCATGGACAAAAAAAAAAATAGCTGTTGATCTGCAAGGAAATGGCAGTCAGCTCCCAAGTCCTGTTGTGAGCTGACAACACAGATTTTCTGTGGATGGAGTGGTGTCAGCTCTGCCCAAGAGACAGATGAATAGACCAGAAACTGTGCACACAAGATCAGCAGGCACAGTCGATTAAAGTGAAACTCCAGCTAAATTCATTTACTTTTTACCTGTCAAAGGATTTCTGATTTTGGTCAGTCATTCTTCTTTCTTGTGATAATCAAATCTCAATCCTATACTCCCAGTTTAAACAGTAAAGTGGAGCTAAAACATCTTTTACCAAAAAATTGGTAGGTTAGCTATTTATTGCAGAAGACCCTGTCTCTTCAGCCATTAAAAATAATTGCAGTCATGTACACGGAGCTGCACATGCGCAACTTAGTGAACATTTACAGCCCCAATCTATGATGCTGCGATGTGACGCATGTGCGGAAGTGACATCATCACGGCCCGGCCAATCAAGTGGCTGAAGGCCCGGAAAGGAAGACTGGGTGAAGATGGAAGTGCCCGTGACCCACAAGTCGTTCGAAGCGCAGAGCTCAGTTTGACAGGTCTGTTTCATGTGAATACTAGCACATTATAGCATAACCCACCCGGGGGCCCCCAAAAAAGAGAAAATGACAGCAGACCCCTTTAAGGGTCCTTTCACACGGGTGGTCCGCTTTGCTAAGCAGGGGAATCGCTCCGCTAATCCCCGCTGAGCAGGTGGATGACAGGTCCGTGTCCGCTCACTGTGCAGAGTAGAGACGGACAGAGTCCTGCTCCCCCCTATGGGGAAAACGGAGCGCCTGTCTGTTCTCACCCGATCTGCCAGACTAATGTGAAATAGGGTCACCATCCGTCTGGATTTGGCAGACAGGACTGTACCCGGACAGGTCACTACTGACATCCGCCGCTCCATAGGGGTGAATGGAGGGTCCGAGCGGACCACCCGTGTAAAAGGACCCTAAAGTTTCTGCCTTGTTTGCTAGCAACTTTCTTCTGTTTGAAAAGACAACTGGGAAAGGATTCTACATCTACACTAAGGAATGGCAGCATGGACCCCCCACCCCCCGGGGAGCTTCCTTACCTTGCCCCTCAATCACAGTATGCAGTGATGTCAGCACCTCTCTTCATCAAGGACCACCCATTTGCCAGGAGAAGATCCTCAAAGGAAGGGGGAAATCAGTGTGTCATGTGACCAACCTTGTGGATCCCCCTCCCCCTTCAAGGTGAGATCATTCATTTTATTATGTATAAAATACACACGGTTTTTAAAATGATAAAAATACATCATCTAGATCTATTTTATATGCGATTTATTGATAAAACGCTAACTTGTCATGATGTATTTTCTAACAGGGATACCCCATAAGTACAATTAGCAGTGATGTTAATGCAGGACATCAAACATATTAACATGGACAATGTCCTGTAGTGCAAACTACCCACATATGTCATTCCATCTAATACAAAGGAAGGCCATTAACAAAAAGTGGGTCTTATGTATTGAAATGTCTTGAATGAAAACTCATTATACTTCACCAAATCTTTCTGTGAAAGACCTAGTAATGAATGAGGCTACAGTAGAAGGGTACTCAGGACAATTTCCATATCAGGGCCTTTAAAAAGGGAGAAAAAAAAAAGAAAAAAAGGATCATTGGAGTAGAATTGTATCCTAAGATGGGGACAGCTGCAGGCAGATGTTAATGAAGGTGTCCAGTATTTTGGATAGGACGGGACAGCTTGCAGAAGGCAATACTGATGGAGTGTCAGTTTGTATCCTATTTACATCTCCCTCTGCGAAAGCTCCATGACATTCCCAGGGAGGTTATTGGTCCTTCTTGCTTTCTTTTGGAGCATTGTCTATTTCAGCTACCTCCGACTCTTGCTGAGGCTCTTCTTGGTTCTTTCCAAACTTCTTTGATTTCTGGTAAAGTTCATTTAGATTGAACTCTCGGATGACATTTTCCTAGAAGGAAAAATGCAATAGAATTTCCAATTGATAAAAAAATATATATATATCTATATCCCCCCCCCCCCCCCCCCATTAGCTCCTGTCATTTAGAGGCAGGTGTAGAACTAAGCTGAAGACAAGGAAAGCGGGATCTGTGCTGATCTTTTAGAAAAACAATGTAAAAAAAACTGAAGCAAAACCAGCAACTACTATCTAGTGGGGAACATCCCTTTTTGGGCTCCATTCACACTATGAAAACAAGATAATAAAGAATATATAGATTTATGACACACACACACACACACACACACACACACACTATTTTTTACACTCCCTGGCCACTTTATTAGGTACACCTTGCCAGTACTGGGTTGAACCCCTTTTCCCTTCAGAACTGCCTTAATTCTTCATGGCATAGATTCCACAAGATGTTAAGATGTTCCTCAGAGATTTTGGTCCATATTGACATGATAGCATCACGCAGTTGCTGCAGATTTGTCGGCTGCACATCCATGATGCGAGTCTCCCATTCCACCACATCTCAAAGCTGCTCTACTGGATTAAGATCTGGTGACTGTGGAGGCCATTAGAGTACAGTCACCTCATTGTCATGTTCTAGAAACCAGTGGTGAGATGATTGGAGCTTTGTGACATGGTGCATTACCCTGCTGGAAATGGCCATCAGAAGATGGATACACTGTAGTCATAAAGGGATGGACATGGTCAGCAACAATACTCAGGTAGACTGTGGTGGTTAAACGATGCTCAATTGGTACTAAGGGGCCCAAAGTGTGCCAAGAAAATATCCCCCACACATTACACCACCAGCCTGAACCGTTGATACAAGGCAGGATGGATCCATGCTTTTGTGTGGTTTACACCAAGTTCTCACCCTACCATCTGAATTTCACAGCTGAAATCGAGACTCATCAGACCAGGCAACATTTTTCCAATCTTCTATTGTCCAATTTTGGTGAGCCTGTGTGAATTGTAGCCTCGGTTTCCTGTTCTTAGGAGTGGCACCCGTTGTGGTCTTCTGCTGCTTTAGCCCATCTGCTTCAAGGTTTGATGCATTGTGCATGTAGAGATGGTATTCTGCATACCTTGGTTGTAACAAGTGGTTATTTGAGTTGCTGTTGCCTTTCTATCATCTCGAACCAGTCTGCCCATTCATCTGATATCAACAAGGCATTTTCATCCACACAACTGCCGCTCACTGGATAATTTCTCTATTTCGGACCATTGTCTGTAAACCCTAGAGATAGTTGTGTGTGAAATTCCCAGTAGATCAGCAGTTTTTATATACTCAGACCAACCCGTCTGGCACCAACAACCATGCCACGTTCAAAGTCACTTAAATCCCCATTCTGATGCTCAGTTTAAACTTCAGCAAGTCATCTTCACCACGTCTAGATGCCTAATTGCATTGAGGTGCTGCCATGTGATTGGCCGATTATCAATTCGTGTTACCAAGCAATTGAACAGGTGAACCTAATAAAGTGACTGGTGAGTGTACATACCCACACCCCATGCAGTTTGGGGAACCTTCAGGAATGGGGAAGGTACAGAATTCCAAAATTCTGAGTTGGACATTAAAGCTCCCTCTTTAGCCACAACCCTCCTTCCCCAGGATGGTAATGTTCCGATGCTACTTTTAAACTAGAGGGCAAAAAGTTAAAGGAAAAAGATTTCTCTTACTCCTTGCCCCCCAAAGGCTTCCTTCCCATCGCATAACCGGCCCCATGGCTGTCACATTGTGAATGTCATCTCATACAATGCAGGAGCAGCGACCCTACACTGTATAAGGGCCTGTGAAATAAAGCATGTATTCTTTGCGACCAAGCCAGTGATGGTGAACCTTGGCACCCCAGATGTTTTGGAACTACATTTCCCATGATCCTTATGCACTTTGCAGTGTAGTTGAGCATCATGGGAAACAAAGTTCCAAGACATCTGGGGTGCCAAGGTTCTCCATTACTGCCCTAAGCTAAACAAGTTCAGTTTTAAGGATAAAGTTTACAAAATTTGTCTGGTTACCTGAGTGAAACTCCAAGATACGGCGCGCCCCTTTTTATCAACCTGTGGTCGACGCAATACCTCCTTCCCACCTTGAAAGAGGATGAGTGTAGGGAGCTGCTTGGAAAGTGGTGAGGTACTAACGCCATACCTAAAAACATAAAAAAAAAAAAAAAAAAAAAAACTAAGATGCACAATTTATACAGCTATAAAACAAAAATGCAATGTATAGTTAAAGAAACGTGGGAAACAAAAAAACAAAAACAATCACTCATCTAGGTGGATGCTGCATTTGATCCCTGCCATCTCTAAGCCAGAGAACTGATCGATCAAAGACCACTGGTCACTCAGCTCTCGATTTTCAGCTCTCTGCTCTGCCTCTCCAGCACTAACTGGAGCATTGGGCTGTGCAGGGGGCGAGAGTGGCACGCTCAGTCTCCCATAGGTTCGCAGAGAGGCTAAACCAGCTGCCAGTCAGGCATCAGGGTGGATCCTGACAATAATAATAACGGCTTGCCATTGTATGAACATCTGTGTTACTGTTATTTGATCTATGGAAATCTTTGTAACCGTCATTGTTGGGGAGAAGATAGACAGAAGCGGAAGCCAAGATATTTACTTGCAGGCTCAACAGGTAATAAAACAGTCAATAGAATTAGCAGCAGTTGGAGTCCCATTCTAACACACTGCATTATATAAGCAATATTTTTTATTTTATTAATTATCTATTAAACTCAGAGTGGAACTTTAGTCAGAAAATTAAGTCCCGCTAGATCACTTCAGGCTGGCAGCTTTTGCAGGTATAGCTATGTAAAACATTAAAAATAAGAGCCTATTTTGTTTAAAATCCAGTAATACACTGTCGCACCCTGCTCTGCACATGCTCAGTTGCTCTCCATTTTTCGGGACTGTGCCGAAACTATATAGAGGCAGATCTGCTGACAGCCTTAAAGCAGAATTAAACCCTCTTATCCTTAAGACCCCTTTCACACTGCCGGCGCCCGAGCCTCATCGATAAAGCGGTGCTATTTTTAGCGCCGTTTTAGCGGCGCTATTCTGCCGCCCCCCGCGCTAGCGGCCGTAAAGGGGTTAAATCCGGAGTGGCGTTTTGCCGGCGGTATTGCAGCGCAGCCCCATTGATTTCAATGGGGAGCAGCGGTGAGTTCATGATAGACACCGGTGATAGCTTCCTGGAGGCCACATCAGAAACACACCCGATCTCAGCCCTATTTACCACTGTAGTAAAGCATTTTCATTCCATTGTGTATGAATACACCTAGATATGTGCCTATGACTTAAATATGTCCTCAAAGTCCTACAATATCTTTTAAGAAGAGTTTAGTGCTCATTGTACATTACACATATATCCACCAAAACATGTACACTGCAAGAAGCCTTGTGGAATGATCCTTACTTTGTGCTGACATCGGGATACCGGCCTACGTCAACCTTCCCAAATTTCAGACCAGCACAGTTGTACCTATGGAACATGGCAAGATACAAGGATTAATAAATGAAACTCAACCATACATCCCCCCCAAAGATGGATCTGTCATAGCAATAACATATACTGACCCCTATGCAGTGTGATGACCTACCTGCTAAAATGCTTTTGCTATCAGCACAGACTCCTGGCACAGGACAAGCCATGCATGCAGCACAATGGGGGTTAGCGTTGGGGTTAGATTGCGGGTATGGGTTCCTGTTAGGCTAACTTTAGGAGCTACATTAAATCTGGACTCCAGCCTCATCATCAGTCTTGGCACAGCTGTACAGGTTCCCATCTTGTACTGAAAATTCTCACTGCACACTTAGCTTCTCACAGCGTGCATTAGAAGCTATGGCAAGTCAGATAGAGCCCGCCTCATTTCCTGCATGGAGGACATCCAGCTTCATCTAGCCATTTCCTACTCCTAGCCCCGACTGTCCCTGGCCCGCCCCTTTTTCATTGGATTTCAGGTTTTTTTAAATCATCGAGGGTTAATATCACATGTAGACATTACCTAAGGGGGTCTGCATGCAAATACACTACTTCGGAACGGCCACTCCTCAAGATCGACATCCACTCATCAATATAAAAGTTTATATAACTCCTCCCAAGAGTCTGCCGACTGTTTGCATCGAGGCTGAGAGCTCTTGAGAGGAGCACGAAGGTTAACGTCACACTTGTGCGAGTGATTGCTGCTGTGGGATCGCACCTGTTCCTGCAGCCGCAGGAAAAAAGATAAGTGGCGGTGCCATTAATCCTAAGGCCACCCTCATGCACTGGAAATCGCACTGCTCTTGCAGTTTCTGTGATAGCTAAATTCAGAAAAGGTGCAGGGACCTTTGCCCAGCATTTTCAGGGGGCACAGCAGCTTGTTCAAATGAATGGGCTGCTATGCACACACAAAAAACACGGCTGGCAGAGCCGCACAAGTGTGTACTTAGCCGTAGGCAGGGTGCTGTGATGTTGTCAGGAAGCCATGTACAAAACCCTGCCCGTTCCTCCCGCTATCCATAAACCTGCTACCCAGGCCAATTCTGGCACTTCGCTCCTACGTGTAAAAATCATCATTTTTTTGCAAGAAAATTACTCAGAACCCCCAAACATTATATATGTATTTTTTTGTTGTTTTTTTAGCAGAGACCCTACGGAATAAAATGGTGGTCATTGCAACTTTTTGTGCATTAATTTTTCAAAGTTTAAGTTTCATGCAAAAAAACAAAACAAAGAACAAAAAAACAAAAAGAAAAAGTAACATTAGATCAATTTTTTAGATACCAAACATGTCATGCTTTAAAATTGCGCACACTCGTGGAATGGCACCAAACTTCAGTACTTAAATATACCCATAGGTGACGCTTTAATTTTTTTTTACAGGTTACACGTTTAGAGTTACAGAGGAGGTCTCGTGCTAGAATTATTGCTCTCGCTCCAATGTTCGCAGCAATACCTCACAAGTGTGGTTTAAAAGTAGTTTACATATGTGGGCGCGACCTATGTTTGCATTCGCTTCTGCGCACGAGTACGTGGAGACGGGGGCACTTTAAATATTTTTTTATTGTTTGTTTTACTTTTATTTTTCTATTTTGACATTTGTTTCCTTTTTTTCTTTGTTTTTTTTTATCACTTTTATTACTAAAACAAGGATTAAACAGATCTGTCTGCATACACACAGTCACGGATTTGACTTCTCACTCCTTCTTTCTGCCTTCTCTCCCTCATCTCAGCCTGAATTGCTGGTATTCGTACTGCTTGCTTGAACTGAAAATCTGCACATTCATTACAGGTCTGTTCCCTGCAGTACCATTTATTGGCCACAAGATGTCCTCCATCTTCTCGGCTGAATGATACCCAGCATCTTTTAACCTGGAAGATGGAGGGCCTAATGTGAGTACAGGACACCATGAACCCACCTCCCCTCCCCCCCGGGACATCACCATGGTGCCCTGCATTTATTGCGCACTAAATGTAGAGAGCTATGCGGAGGTCATCCCTGCTCTCACAATCAGTAAGGGCTGCCCAGCCAGGCAAAGTAGTAGAGGATCGTGCAGAGTCATGTGATCGGCCTGGAGACCTCGAAAAAGGTAAGTGTTAAACATAAAAAGCATTAAATACTGCCAATGAGGGGAACAAGTGTGAGTTTAAACCTGCCATTTCCAATCAATATAGGAAAACTTTAAACTGCAGGGATCATATAAAGCCAGGATATGCAATTAGCAGGCCTCCAGCTGTTGTAGAACTACAAGTCCCATGAGGCATAGCAAGACTGAGCCACAATCATGACACCCAGAGGCAGATGCATGATGGGACTTGTAGTTTTGCAACAGCTGGAGGTCCGCTAATTGCATATCCCTGATATAAGGGGTTGGACCGCTGGGGTTTTGCAGTGCTTTTTTTGAAAAGCCAATCAGTAAATTACAGGACTGAACAAACCGATATGAAATTAAGATAAAAAAAAAAAAAAAAAAAGGGACATACTTCAAAGACAGCTCGGCATAGATGGGTGCAAAGGACTGGCACTCGGATGACCAGTTGGCAAAGAACTCCACCAGCCACGTGACCCGACGATCGGACTGTATCTCCTCCTGAGGATATGAAAGGCAGTAAAGGATAAGTGAAGTGATGTAAAGACTCTGTTTTGTACATATCTCCAATGTCTCTTAAGACAGGGGTAGGCAACCTCGGCACTCCAGCTGTGGCGAAACTACAAATCCCATCATGCCTCAGCCTCTAGGAGTCATGCCTGTGATTGTCAGGGTCTTGCAATGTCTCATGGGACTTGTAGTTTCAAAACAGCTGGAGGGCCGAGGTTACCTAGACCTGTCTTAAAGGAATATTTTCACTTTTGCAGCCCAATTGGAATAACATCTACTTTAAATATAACAATTTAAATCAAATTTACCTCTATTGTTTTGTCATTAAAATACTTGATATGTTCAGGACCCATATACAGCGGAGGCTTACATGTCATGAGAAAAACTACAAAAAGGAAGAGAGAAAAAATACGAATAAGGAACATTCATACTGTATGGTTTCATTTATGTATTGTAGAGGTTAAAGTGTTACTAAACCCTCAACAGTAAAATCAGTCTGTATATGCAGTAAAACATGCTTGTTATACTCACTGGGGAACCTAAGGGGTTAATCCTCTGCATTGTGTAAAAAAGGTTGTTTGATCCTGTCTTCTCTAATCCTCCCCTTCTGTCCTCAATCCATCTCCTAATAGTACAGAGCCCTTGGAGGCACTCTGCACATGCTCAGTTTGGTGTGTGTTGTTACAGAGTTGTTTTTTTTTGGGAGGGTGCATGTGATCCGCACAGGGCCAATCAGCACTGTCCAGACAGAGGGTCACGGGTCCTGCAGCCTCATAGGACAGTCAGAGGAGAATGAAAACTCCTCCTACAAGCTTTAACCAGACATGGAAGTCATAAGACTACTCCAACTGCTGATAAAAAGGTATTTAGCCATTTATATTTACTAAAATAATTGTGTTCTGTGGGAGACCAGATCTAGTGAATGCAGGGTCCTGCGTTTAATAACACTTTAATAATAACAGTAGACTGCTAGATTCTGCGCTTATTTCACGTTACATTGTACTGAGCAAGAAACGTGTAAGATGAAGAGAAAAGCTGCAATTTCAGAGGGCCAACCCCAGAGGTGCCGGCTTTCACATCCAGCTTACATAAATGGAATCCCCTCCCCCCCCCCCAAAGTACAAAGCACTCACCTAGGCACAGTGTGACGTACAGCAAGCCCATACGCAGGTCCAAGCGGAAGAACAAAATCGTATTGGCAACCTTACTGAACATGAAGATGTTCCCAACATGCTGTTCAATTGTAACTGAAATCAGAACGGTGGAGAAATGAAGTCATTAGAGCCATATCTGCAAATAACAAGAGGCTGCAGAACCTAAAAAGTCTACCTAACCCCGAGAACAAAACCTGCAGCTTACCGGTCCTTAGATGTGGTGGCCTTGTTATTTTTCAGACTTTCTTCTCGATTAGAACTTAAAAACTCTGTCAGTAACACACTTGGGCTTAGTTTATACCTGTACGGCTCTCTGAAAAGCAAGGGGTGTAGGGCCGAAACAACTAATTGATTAAATCGACAACTAATGGACTATGAAATTGATCGATTACCATTTTCATGATCGATTAATCGGCCAGTAACATAATGGGGTTATAAAAAAAAAAAACTAAAAAAATAGCCCGTTCTAGTACAAAAGAACAAATAATCGCTACTGTAAATATTACTTTCACTGTTCCACAGTATAAAAAATTAACCCCTTACAGTAGCGATTTTCTCTTTTTGTACCATAAAAGGGTTAATTTGAGTTTTTTTAACCCCATTATGTTACTAAACGTCTTAAGCCTGGGTTCACATCTTTGTGTTTTTTGGTGCTTTTTGCAGAAACGCACTACAGTTCATTTACATATTTTCCTATGGGACACGTTCACATCTATGCTTTTTTTCAGCCGCTGTGTATTTGGAAAGGGTCAGAGACTTTTTTCAATGCAAACCAGTGCTTTTTTGGTTCAATATACTTTAATGGAGAAGCTGCAGAAAAGCATGTAATGTGTTTTTGCTGCAATTTGTGTTTTTTTTTTTATCTGCCCAACAACAAATTGGCCAAAGAAAAAAAAAAAAAAAAATGCAAATTGCAGCAAAATCACATTTGCAAAAATCAAAAACGCACAGCATAAACAGATGCTTAGGTGTGTACCGAGCCTTATGCTGGTCACACTGATCAATTTTCAGATGAGAATATTCAGAAGAAAAATCTTTGTAAATTCGCTGAATGAAAGAATGTTGTTTGAAAATTTTCACTTGTTTTTAACATTCTGTATTAAAATGAATGTAATTTTTGATTATTTCCAAATGTTCCAGTCACTGTGGTTGAAAATGAACGTCGATTTGACCCCACTAACGATTAGAAAATCTAATGAATGTTCTTAAAATTTAATTTTTTTGAAGGAAGACATTGTTTTTGTATGGCCAGCATATAATATTACAGTTCTGTTTGAAAATCTGCAAAACAGTCTAACTTTTTTTTTTATTCTTTATGACATTTACCAGATTCAACCTCTAATAGTATATACAGTATATCTCCTCTAATAGTATATACAGTATATCTCCTCTAATAGTATACCTCTTCTAATAGTATATCTCCTCTAATAGTATATACATTATATCTCCTCTAATAGTGTATATACAGTATCTCTCCTCTAATAGTATATACAGTATATCTCCTCTAATAGTATATATCCTCTAATAGTATATACAGTACACTTCTAATAGTATATACAGTATATCTCCTCTAATAGTATATACAGTATACCTCTTCTAATAGTATATCTCCTCTAATAGTATATACAGTATATCTCCTCTAATAGTGTATATACAGTATCTCCTCTAATAGTATATACAATATATCTCTTCTGTCTGTTATTCTCAGAGTGGATTAGATATTTTGCTCCCCAACTATATAGTTAGTTACTGTATTTATATTTACCATTGCATAGAGATATTTAAGAATAAATTACCTTTTTTTAAACTTTACATATTAACTAAATTATACACCACACTTTTTGTAAGGTTATTAACCGATAAATCGAAACAATAAATCGGCCAACTAATAGATTATGAAAATAATCGTTAGTTGCAGCTGATAGGCAGTCAGGTGGTGATACGGCCTTCTACTGAATTTCTGTTTTTTTGGGGGGTTTTTTGAGAGCCGAACTGAGTTTTTCAACAAGAATACCATGGCACAACCTCGGGACTAGCATTTGTGTCTCAGTTGTGGCACGGCCCCGTTCACTTGAATAGGTTGTGTCTGTTGACTGTGCTGCCCACTGATTGTGTCAGGGGGGTTTCATTTTTGCCTCTGGGTGTCCTGGAACCCAAAAGACTGGGGACATCTTGTGGAGAAAAAGGATGTACTGTGGGGGACAACGGTCTGTGCCCCATCAGAGAGATTCACTTTCTCAAATTGTCCATCAAAGTCATCAGGAATGAAAGGTTGGGTAAACCCAAAATGTTGAGTTGCCATCAGAACAAGAATTGAGGGGAAATCTTCCAATGGGGACTCTCACTTCCTTCAAGGCAAGATGTGAAAGGTAATCTCTCTAATGAAATGTAGATGGCAACAAAAAACTGACAGCAGATTTGGCGTTAGATATACCTTAACAGCTTCCCGACCGCATCATGCAGATACACTGCGGCAGAAGGGCACGTACAGGCAGAATCACGTACCTGTACGTTGCCCTTTAAGAGGCAGCTTGCAGGCACACGTCGGGAGCTTTGTGAGCGTGATCGCGGGTCCTGCGGACTCGATGTCCGCGGGGATACCCGCAATCGTCTCATGGAGAGGAAGAACAGGGAAATGCTGATGTAAACAAGCATCTCCCCGTTCTGCCTAGTGACAGGACACTGATCACAGCTCCCTGTAATCGGGAGTAGAGATCAGTGTTGCGTCACACACAGCTGACCGCCCCCCCGTTTTATTTACCTGCGCTCTCCCTTTCTGCACAGAGTCCCGGGTCTTGATTGGATAGATTGATAGCAGCGCAGCCATTGGTTTCCGCTGCTGTCAATCAAATTCAATGGTGCGGCCACTGAGGGGCAGGGCCGAGTCTGGCATTCGTGTCTATGGACGCAAATGCTGTACTCGGGAGTGCAACCACACGGTAGCCCCCTGGGAAAGCACTTTTCCTAGGGGGTCATCGTATTCAAGGAGCCGCCGAGGGACCCCAGAAGAGGAGGTGCGGGGCCACTCTGTGCAAAACGAGCTGCACAGTGGAGGAAAGTATGACATGTTTGTTACTTAAAAAAAATAAAACACAAAGGTTTACAATCACTTTAAGGAAAGGAGGAGGGGGCGGGACTATCGTGCATCATCAAAAGGCCTGCCCACTAAAAACGGAAGAGTCAGCGGGCCTCTTGATGATGTCAGAGAACATGGTGGCACAGGATGGAGCTGCGGCCGGGCATGAGAGGATCTCAGCGGGACAAAGCTGGATCCACTGGATGGGCGAGTAGCTGAAATGTGCAGACACCACCATCAGGTAAGCGGGGCCAAAAAAAACAAAAGGGCAGGTCGGCTGGAGTTTGGCTTTGAGGTCCCAGGGGGTAAAAAAGAAATAAATAATTATAAATTCAAGATTAATCACTTCGCTAACATTAATAAAGCAGCTGGCATAAATTGTATGGTAACAATAAAAAGCATAAAGGATGAATATATGCAGCGCTAAAAACATACAATTATAAAGTAAGAGTCCATAGTGTTAAAACATTCCTTGTTCAGGGAAACAGCTGGAACCACCCACGGTGTAGACAGACACAATAAGGTGAGCATGAAATTATCCTCCACCGAACATCAACACACCGGGCCTCTTACCAAAGAAAATGGATTACTGAGTTACAGGTGGTCAAACAAGCGTGATATATCCACAGCACCACTTTAATTGGATCATAGATGGCTGGATAATGTAGTATTTCGTTTAATAAAAGCAGGCATGTCAGAATCTACAATCGGTCACGAATATCAAATTGTTTCCAACCAAAGATGGCCCACGGTCGGCACGTTACAGCGTCATGATGTCAGAGCTCCACCCTCGCCGACGTTCCTATTGGACGAAACGCTGTGTGGGGTGGAGCTGACATGACGCTGTAACATGCCAACCGCGGCCATCTTTCTGGTTGGAAAAAATTGATATCCATGACAGATTGTAGCTTCTGACATGCCTGCTTTTATCTAACGAAATACTACAAGATTCAGCCATCTATGATCCAATTGAAGTGGCGCTGTGGATATATCACGCTTGTTTGACCACCTGTAACTCAGTAATCCATTTTCTTTGGTAAGAGGCCCGGTGTGTTGATGTTCGGTGGAGGAGAATTTCATGCTCACCTTATTGTGTCTGTCTACACCGTGGGTGGTTCCAGCTGTTTCCCTGAACAAGGACTGTTAACACTATGGACTCTTACTTTATAATTGTATGTTTTTAGCACTGCATATATTCATCCTTTATAAAAGAAAAATTCTGAACAGTAGAGACAGGGCCATAAGCCCAGAATATGTAATGGGTGGTGCTGGGGGTTGCAGAATAAGCTCCAGCAAGGCATTCTGTGATAAGGACATACTACCTTACACATGACACATACTTACTGCTTCGTCTGTTCTTCATCATAACAATGGCGCTGAGGAACATCAAGATCTCTACTTCTCTCTGGCAAAAAAATAAAGTCAGAACATGAGAGATCGTTCTTTAAATGTGTACAGCAAAAAATGTATAATGAATAAAAAAAAAAAAAAAAAGGCTGTACATGGCTCTAGTGCAAGGGTGTTCAACCTGTGGCCCTCAAGCTCAAACCAGGGAAGCAAATGCTCATGCTCTGGGATGGTGGATTGGCCAGCCCAAATTGCAATTAACGGGTTGCCACTGCCATCTCAAAGCATCAGACTGTATTGACCCGGCGCTGGCAGTGGAGGAAGCAGGCAGCCATGGAGGAAGCAGGAGCTGCGTAAGCTGATGCTTCCAGATGGAGTGATACCAACTGCACTTCACCGGGGATCTTTCTAGCAGCCTGGAGAGCACATCAGGAGGAGATATCAAGGGGGACGATATCAAGGGGGGACGATATCAAAGGGGGACGATATCAAAGGGGGACGATGAAAGAGTAAAAGGTCATTGTATTAAACATCACATACACTGCACTTTTGCAATGGGCAAATTAGACTGCTTTCACTCTGATCCCTGGGTGCAGTACGGTGTACCCACTGCTTTCCTGCAGGTTAGCTGCACTGAGCCATACACTTCTATTACATCTTGCAGGTTTGGTTCGCTTTCTGAAATGGCACCAAACCACCTGAATGCAGGAGATTTGGTGGCCTTTCAGAAAGTATACCAAACCTGCAGGATAAAATAGAAAGCAAAGCGCAGCTAACCCACAAGTGCACTCAGCTGCACCCGTGGTTTGGGTAAACTGTCGTGCATTAGTGCAAAAGCAGTCTTAGGCTGAGTTCACACTGGTATTAGGAGCAGGCGTTTGACAGGCGTTAAAAACGCTCTTCAAAATGCCTATGCACAAGATATAATAGACAGCACATTGTGCTGTTCACACTAAGTGTTCGCGTTGCTTCAAAATTGAAGCCTCATGTCGAGTCAGAAGGCATTTAAAACCTTTCAACGCCTCCCATTCAGGTCTATGGTAACGCTCCGCAAATGCTTTGGCAGGCATTTTGGTGTGGTCGCGGCACGTTAAAATTAGTTTATTTCTGTCACTTTCCATTGTGGAGCAGTGTTAACGCTCATCAAGCGCTACAAAACCACGCCCCATTCTAAAGCTCACTGACACCTGTCTGACGCCCAAACTGATGCCATACAAACGCTATAGGAGTGTTTGTTAAGTGTCAGAAATGTAGTCAAGTGTGAACAAGGCCTTATAGGGGACTCAGGACAGTAAGGGCTCGTTTACATTTGCTGTTTGGGGGGGTGGTAAAACCCCATAGTTCATTGTGGCCCATGACCGGTTCCAAAATCACTTAAGTGGCCCTCGCTCTTAAAAAAACTGTTGTGGTGCCGCTGGCTGGGGGACAGGTAGCCTCGGCATGCACATGTTCCCCAAAGAGGTGCTTGCTAATATCTAGAGA